>CM060605.1:3595000-3610000 GCA_030578255.1 Tiaroga cobitis | reverse complement strand
AAAGTTTGGTGAGCTAATAAAGTATTAGAACTCAGTCAAATCAATATTTTGTGTACAGTTATTAAATTATGCCATCCAGTATCGTGGACTCGCTCTCTCTTGTTTCAGACAAACGCAGCGGCTGCTATTGTGTGTCTATTGTTTTGTTCACTGTTGGATTATGAGATACAGACAGGTACGATTTTAAAACAGTTTCATCTGAAATCAATATCTCTTATCCCCATAATCATTTATGTGGTGAAATGGTGTGTAATAAGTGTTATGACTGTATACCGTATCTCTTAAATGTCCGTCTAGTTTGATCTCGCCGCTGAAACTGCTCTCTCTGCAGAAGCTTTGTGTTTAAACACCTAATAAAATATTTCAATTCGGATCAATATTTCATGTCTAATTATTTACTTATGTTGCAAGTAGCCGTGTAATAATCAGGATAATGTACATCCAGCCGGTGGTTCTCTCAGAATAACCCCTTCAGGAGTGTGTGTGTGTGTGTGTGTTATCTCAGAATAAACCCCCTTCAGGAGTGTGTGTGTGTGTGTGTTATCTCAGAATAACCCCTTCAGGAGTGTGTGTGTGTGTGTGTTATCTCAGAATAAACCCCCTTCAGGAGTGTGTGTGTGTGTGTGTTATCTCAGAATAACCCCCTTCAGGTGTGTGTGTGTGTGTGTTATCTCAGAATAAACCCCCTTCAGGTGTGTGTGTGTGTGTGTTATCTCAGAATAAACCCCCTTCAGGTGTGTGTGTGTGTGTGTTATCTCAGAATAACCCCCTTCAGGTGTGTGTGTGTGTGTGTTATCTCAGAATAACCCCCCTTCAGGTGTGTGTGTGTGTGTGTTATCTCAGAATAAACCCCCTTCAGGTGTGTGTGTGTGTGTGTGTGTGTTATCTCAGAATAAACCCCTTCAGGTGTGTGTGTGTGTGTGTGTTATCTCAGAATAAACCCCCTTCAGGTGTGTGTGTGTGTGTGTTATCTCAGAATAAACCCCCTTCAGGTGTGTGTGTGTTATCTCAGAATAAACCCCTTCAGGTGTGTGTGTGTGTGTGTTATCTCAGAATAAACCCCCTTCAGGTGTGTGTGTGTTATCTCAGAATAAACCCCCTTCAGGTGTGTGTGTGTGTGTGTGTGTGTGTTATCTCAGAATAAACCCCCTTCAGGTGTGTGTGTGTGTGTGTGTGTGTTATCTCAGAATAAACCCCCTTAAGGTGTGTGTGTGTGTGTGTGTGTTATCTCAGAATAAACCCCTTCAGGTGTGTGTGTGTTTGTGTGTGTGTTATCTCAGAATAAACCCCCTTCAGGTGTGTGTGTGTGTGTGTGTGTTATCTCAGAATAAACCCCCTTCAGGTGTGTGTGTGTTATCTCAGAATAACCCCCCTTCAGGTGTGTGTGTGTGTGTGTGTGTGTTATCTCAGAATAAACCCCCTTCAGGTGTGTGTGTGTGTGTGTGTGTGTTATCTCAGAATAAACCCCCTTCAGGTGTGTGTGTGTGTGTGTTATCTCAGAATAAACCCCCTTCAGGTGTGTGTGTGTGTGTGTGTGTTATCTCAGAATAAACCCCCTTCAGGTGTGTGTGTGTGTGTTATCTCAGAATAAACCCCCTTCAGGTGTGTGTGTGTGTGTGTGTGTGTGTGTTATCTCAGAATAAACCCCCTTCAGGTGTGTGTGTGTGTGTGTGTTATCTCAGAATAAACCCCTTCAGGTGTGTGTGTGTGTGTGTGTGTTATCTCAGAATAAACCCCCTTCAGGTGTGTGTGTGTGTGTGTGTTATCTCAGAATAAACCCCTTCAGGTGTGTGTGTGTGTGTGTTATCTCAGAATAAACCCCCTTCAGGTGTGTGTGTGTGTGTGTGTTATCTCAGAATAAACCCCCTTCAGGTGTGTGTGTGTGTGTGTGTTATCTCAGAATAAACCCCTTCAGGTGTGTGTGTGTGTGTGTGTGTTATCTCAGAATAAACCCCCTTCAGGTGTGTGTGTGTGTGTGTGTTATCTCAGAATAAACCCCTTCAGGTGTGTGTGTGTGTGTGTGTTATCTCAGAATAAACCCCTTCAGGTGTGTGTGTGTGTGTGTGTGTTATCTCAGAATAAACCCCCTTCAGGTGTGTGTGTGTGTGTGTGTGTTATCTCAGAATAAACCCCCTTCAGGTGTGTGTGTGTGTGTGTGTGTTATCTCAGAATAAACCCCCTTCAGGTGTGTGTGTGTGTGTGTGTTATCTCAGAATAAACCCCCTTCAGGTGTGTGTGTGTGTGTGTGTTATCTCAGAATAAACCCCCTTCAGGTGTGTGTGTGTGTGTGTGTTATCTCAGAATAAACCCCCTTCAGGAGTGTGTGTGTGTGTGTGTTATCTCAGAATAAACCCCCTTCAGGCTGATGTAGACCTGATCCTGATCACCCATTCAGGGTTTATTCTGAGATAACAACCGGCTGGATGTACATTATCCCTTACTTAAAAGATAATTGCGACTTTATATCTACAAATTGCGACTTTATATCGTACAATTCTAACTTTATAACTCGCAATTGCGACTTTATTTCATGCAATTCTGACATTATAACACAAAATTGCGACTTTATATTGCACAATTGTGAGACAAAAAGTTGCTATATTTTCTATTCTGTGGCGGAAACAAGCTTCCATATGAAGCGTCTGGTGTTATAGTTTACAGCATGCCAGAAATCAGCATGAGAAAACGTCAATCTATGAGTTACATTCTCATCTATAACCACCGGAAGGCTGCAGGAGCAGCATGTGCGTCTCAGACAGAGGACTGCTCTTGGTACTAGCACACAGACAGATGTGGAGGATCCAGACGGGCCGGTCCAGTGAAACACACGATAGAGTAACACACCTGTTACAGGCCACTGGGTTCACTGTATAAGGTGTCTGATGCAAGACTGCACGAGGTGATATGATGAAGGCTGAAGCCAGTGTGAGTTTAGTGTGGTCAGTGATGAGTTTGAGATGATCTAATCATGGGCTGCCCCTCTGACAGACCAGTGAGGAGAAACAGCATCACAAGCCCCATCTTAAGAGTGTTTCCAAGGAATTCACACAGCCAGAGGTCAGTTTTGTTCTTACAGTGGAGGAGCACAGCACAGAGGAATCAGCGCGAGTGTGTGAGAGAAGGACAGGAGAACTCGTGCAGTTTCACTGTGGGCGGCAGAGGAGAAACCCTCGACTGAAGACGCTCCAGCTCGCAGAGGAAGTGTGTGCCAGCTGCTTCCTGCTCGTGTGTGTGTGTGTGTGTCATAGTTTCAGCTCAGAGGTGACAGACGGGAGAGCCAGTCTCTGGTGTGTTCTCGGACAGTGACGCATCGAGACGTCACTGTAGTGTCTGATCACCATTACTGATTTAAAAGTAGACCACCTAAAGCGTGTCATGATCATCACCCCACACCACGGACTGCCCAGCCAACCATAAAACATGTCAATGTGACCGCACAGGTTCATGAAAGGGAATTGCTATGAGTTATTAATATACTGCACAGTAATCTATATTGAACATACTTATAATAATGACTTTTGTCAAACTAGCAGAATTGATTAAAATGACATGAATTTCACACTTACTGTGTCAAGATTGAAATAATGTGGGGCTTTATGGTTTCCCATGTGAAAAAGAAGAACACCTTAATCAACTGAAGTAGGACTTACAATCATCTTTATATGTCATTTCAATGTTACTTCTATTGAAATTTAAAATATGGTTAAAGTGTACTGATGAATGTACTGACAAGCATTCATGATAAACTCTAATATACTTCAATGTCATTTCTACTGAAACTTTTATATCATGCAATTCAATATTTGTAATTGCACATGTGTAATGATGAAATTGCAATTTAGCACATTAATTACTTTAATATCAAGTAACACACTACAGTTAAATTATAATCAAGTGCTTCAAATGTGCTTCAGTAAGTTAGTCAGGATCAATTGAAGTGCACTCCTTTAAAGCACAACACAAGATTATCAAAACTCAATGTACATTTTGAAATTACAATGTCGACTTTTAAGTGTACTAAAGAGAGGGGGGTATCCTGAAGAACAGCCCTGAACACGTGATCACCTTTATTTCATTAATACTATATTATCTGCAGTAGGGCTGACTTCTAATAGTCGAGGATTCGACGATTCGATTCGGAGAGGTCTGATTCGACTATGAACCTCATAGTCGAATAGTAGGGTTATGTAACCAATAGGGGTGTGATGGTTGAACACCGTCATTAGAACTCTATAACCGCCAAAATCGTGCTATTAAGCCTAAATTATTTTTTACAAATTTTTTTTATCATAGTGAATGTTTAAATACTAATATCAGCTTACGAGGGAAACGGAGGCGGAGTTAGTGGTGGTTCGGAGGCTGAGTGCTGGAGATGATTCGGGAGACGTCTGTGCCTAGCCTAGAAATCTAGACGCACCCTAGCGGCAGCAAAAATTATTTTGCAGCCAGTGTAACATCTTGATGTAGGTCTGGCTTGCCAGGCTAGTCTGTGCCCCTTTCCTGATCAGAGCGCGCGCTGACACTAAAGCCTTGTTTATACCAGACGCGTCCGCACGAGAGCGAAGGTGCGCACGGCAAAAAATGACGCGTTGGGTGCGCAAGACCGGCAAGACCCCATTTCGCTTGGCTGTGTGCACAGCTTTTTTTGTAACAGCCCGCGCGACACCGCGTCCGAGGATGAACGACTTCAAGCCGAATCTGCTCGAGCATGTACGTCTCACCGCACCGGCACGCTGTTTGCGCGTCTAAATTGCAACGTTCATTGCAAAGTTTTTTTGTTAAGGTTTTGTTTACTGCGTGTGATTTATTTAAAACAAAGCACGTTCATTGCAACGTTTTTTTTTTGTTAAGGATTAATTTAATGGAAAGCACATTCACTTAGTTGTCTTGCTGTTCATTTTAAATAAACGTAGAGCGAGTTGTCCTATAACAGACGAACAGTTAGCCTATTCAACCGAACGTATAGTCTGCTCTCTAAAAAAAAAAAAAAGTTCGACTATCAGTCGACTACGGCAAAATCTAACGAATCAGATTCGACTATGAAAATCCTTAGTCGAAAACAGCCCTAATCTGCAGGTACATTTAAAAAATATACCTATAAATCTTATTATACCTATAAAATATACTTCTTAAGATTTGAAGTACACTCAGTGTGCACGTTCATTGCAACTAAGCACACTTGTTTTTCACAAGGGTTAGTCTTGATTAATAACTGTTGTGCTGACTGAGAAAAAGTTTGCACAATATTTGTTCTGAAGTGTGGAGAAATGACAGGCTGAAGTCTTTCGTAATCATTGACACTTTCTGTTTTCCAGCCCTCACACACACACACACACACACACACCGCCGGAGTTCCTGTCTGCACACCGCACGAGTCTCGTGTGTGAGAGAGCGTGACCCGAGAGCACGTACCAGGTCTGCCACCGGGGACTTCTTGCGGTTCTGCTTCTCCACCTGCACCTGCATCTTGGCCATGGGTTTGGCCATCGCGAGCGCCAGCTTGGCCTCGGCCTGCAGCTTCTTTTGCCGGCTCAGGAAGTCCATGTCCTCCAGAGACTCGCAGTCGTCCTCCGTGGTGTCTCTGTCCGAGTAAGACGAGCTCTGCTTGCTCTGAGGACAGAAGATAATGACCAGACACTTCTTCATCTGACCGACCGCAACACATGCAGCAAACTAGACAAGAGGGATTTAACTTCCTAATGTAATACAAAAGTATATTAACAGCATAACAAAATAAAGTTGTGTTGAAATATGAACATATGTATGTGTGTGTGAGTGTACTTGTACAACTATCTTTGTAAGGACCGGTTTGAGTTTTAGACTAAGAGAGTAAAGTGAGGACATTTTGGTTGGTCCTCCCCACACAGCAACAGTGTCGGCCCAGATCCGGCCCACATCTGGTACACTTGGATGTGTTTTGGTGGATTAAATCACAAGTAGATGAGGGACACACATTCCCATTTACACCTGGTGTTTTAATCCGTCTCTTTTGTCCACTTTCAACCACTCCTGTCCTGATTTCACAGGGTCTATGGGCGGGTGAATTAACACATGAGCGTTTACACTACGAAAGCAATCCAGTCCCAGATCCCAGATCCCAGATCCCAGATCCCAGATCCGGCCAACGTCTGGCCCATATGGAATCAAGTGTACCAGATGTGGGCCGGATCTGGGCCGACACTACACCATATTGCCAAAAGTTTTGGGACATCTGCCTTTACATGGACATGAACTTTAATGTCATCCCATTCCTGATCCGTAGGGTTTAATATGGAGTTACTCAACCCTTTGCAGCTATAACAGCTTCAACTCTCATGGGAAGGCTTTCCACAAGGTTTAGGAGTGCGTTTATGGGAATTTGACCATTCTTCTATAAGCGCATTAGTGAGGTCCTGCACTGATGTGGGACAAGAAGGCCTGGCTCACAGTCTCCGCTCTCATTCATTCCTAAGCTGTTCTGTCGGGTTGAGGTCCGGACTCTGTGCAGGCCCACTCGCGTAGCTATGGATGTGCACATGCTGTTCTTATCGTTATGTTCTTAACACTGCTTATGATGACATACAGGCTTGTGCTCTGATTAAACGGTGGTGTATTCAAGCAGGTGTAGTTGTCTTGGCCTATTTTGAAAACAGATGCATTTTAGGCTAGGCCCACCTGATTTTCTGTGGGCCCACCTACACCTACGTCAGTGTGCAGGCCAGTCAAGTTCCTCCACAGCAAACTCGCTCACCCATGTGTTTATGGACCTTGCTTTGTGCACTGGAGCGCAGTCATGTTGGAACAGGAACATCCCCAAACTGTTCCCACAAAGTTGGGAGCATGAAATTGTCCAAAATGTCTTAGTATGCTGAAGCAGTAAGAGTTCATTTCACTGGAACTAAGGGGCCAAGCCCAACCCCTGAAAAACAACCCCACACCACAATCCCCCTCCACCAAACAACCCCACACCATAACCCCCCCTCCACCAAACAACCCCACACCATAACCCCCCCCTCCACCAAACAACCCCACACCACAATCCCCCTCCACCAAACAACCCCACACCACAATCCCCCTCCACCAAACAACCCCACACCACAATCCCCCTCCACCAAACAACCCCACACCATAATCCCCCCTCCACCAAACAACCCCACACCATAATCCCCCCTCCACCAAACAACCCCACACCACAATCCCCCTCCACCAAACAACCCCACACCACAATCCCCCTCCACCAAACAACCCCACACCACAATCCCCCTCCACCAAACAACCCCACACCATAACCCCCCCTCCACCAAACAACCCCACACCATAACCCCCCCTCCACCAAACAACCCCACACCACAATCCCCCTCCACCAAACAACCCCACACCACAATCCCCCTCCACCAAACAACCCCACACCACAATCCCCCTCCACCAAACAACCCCACACCACAATCCCCCTCCACCAAACAACCCCACACCATAACCTCCCCTCCACCAAACAACCCCACACCATAACCGCCCCTCCACCAAACAACCCCACACCACAATCCCCCTCCACCAAACAACCCCACACCACAATCCCCCTCCACCAAACAACCCCACACCATAATCCCCCCTCCACCAAACAACCCCACACCATAATCCCCCCTCCACCAAACAACCCCACACCATAATCCCCCCATCCACCAAACAACCCCGCACCATAATCCCCCCATCCACCAAACAACCCCGCACCATAATCCCCCCTCCACCAAACCTTACACTTGGCACAGTGCAGTCAGGCAAGTACAGTTCTCCTGGCAACCAGCAAACCCAGACTCGTCCAGACAGAGAAGCGTGATTCATCACTCCACTCCATGAAGCTCTCTACGCACTGTTCTTGAGCTTATCTGAAGGCCACACAAAGTTTGGAGGTCTGTAGCTGTTGACTCTGTAGCTGCAGAAAGTTGCCAACGTATGCACATTGTGAGCCTCAGTATGCGCTGACCCGCTCTGGGATTTCACGTGGCCTACCACTTCACGGCTGAGCTTCTGTTGTTCCCAATTGCTTGCACTTTGTTATACTACCACTAACAGTTGACCGTGGAATATGTAGTAGTGACAGGTGGCTACCTATTACGGTACCACACTTGAATTCACTGAGCTCCTGAGAGTGTCCCATTCTCTCACACATGTTTGTAGAAGCGTCTGCATGTGTAGTGCTTGATGTTACACACCTGTGGCCAGTGAAGTGATTGGAACACCTGAATGTAATGATTTGGAGAGATGACCCAATACTTTTGGCAATATAGTATTATACCCTGTATAATCTTGGTGCATTGTGTCAATAAATGTTCTCACAAAAATAGATGTAGAAGAATAAGTGAGTGTGTGAGTGTGTGTGTGTGTGTGTGTATGTGTATGTTTGTGAGTGTCCAGGGGGGATCTACACATGTGGTGTGTGCTGTAATGATTCAGGCTGATGAGGGTCAGCGTGAGCGAGTGTGTGTGTGTGTGTGATTCAGGCTGATGTGATGATGATGGTTGTCAGGGTCAGTGTGTGTGTGTGTGCGTGTCGGCGGGGTCATTTCTCTGGCCGCTGACCCTCGCTGACTCATGCGTAGCGTTACTGTAACCGTCACTGCTGGGAAGCCATGGCTCTCAACCACATCCCAGATTCAGGGGCATTCTGGATGGGGCTGTTTCCAAAACTTGTTTGTGTGACCTCTGTGACACACAGGCAGCGAGAGTAAACGTGTGTGTGTGTGTACCATGGGTGACAGCGGCGTGTCCAGGCTGGTCTCCGTCTTGCTGTCATCGGCGTCGCTGTCCTTGTCGCTGCCGCTGTCGTTGACGAAGCAGATCTGCAGGTTCATGCCACTCTGGAGCCTGCGAAGACACTTACGTCTATCAGTGTGTGTGTGTAGTAACCTAAACATGCTAACTGGTTATATTCAAGTCAAAAATATTATTAAACATCAGTATATATGTCAGTTTACACCAACCAAGCTCATTTGTATGGGTTAAATCATTCAGAAATAGCTCTTAAATTAATAATGGCAGGAAAGCTGTGTTTACAGTTTCTGCTGTGATTCACACTATCAGTTTCCCATCATGTGCTCAGTGTTTCTGAAGACTGTAATCAGTAATGCAGGAGAACCCACAGAAACAGCATTGAGCAGCAAAACGGTTCAGCGCAGAGAGAGATGAACCATCAGAAAACACTGATCAGAAGCAAAAAACAGCAAATATGAAGAACAGCATTAAAATGGAATGAATATATAAAAGATGATTGCAGATTTAGGCTAAATGGCTGTAAAAAAAAAAAAGTTAATAATGACAATTATTTTCTACGATTGCGATCAGTTCCATGGTGAATGTCAGATTATGGTTCATTTATCGTATGAGATTAAGACAACATAGCAGAAAAGGGTCAGATTAATGACTAGTACACATCACAACTCTGTCTCCGGCTTATCTATCACAGAACATGAAGACAGTCGTTTTGCATTACAAGTTTCAGAAATCTTTTGTTTAAAAATGCATAATGGGTCAAATTCTTAAGGAAGCTTGTTTCCGCCACAGACTAAATAATAAAAAAGGTAATTGTGACTTTTCTCTCACAATTGAGAGTTTACATCTCTTTTTATCTCAAAATTGCACAATATAAAGTCGCAATCGTGTGTAATAAAGTGAGAATTGCATGTTATAAACTCACAATAGTCTGATAAAACGTCACAATTATTTTTTTAATGTTTTGTTCTGTGGTGGAAACAAGCTTCCATAAATTCTCGATTGATTTTGTTTACATACTAAAGGTTTTTACTGAGGGGATTTTTCATTTCTCTTTTTATTACTCCATACATCAGAAAACAGTGTCAACAACAAGGGAAAAAAATAAATTTTCTGGGATGTTTTTGTGAAAAAACAAACCAAATGAATGATATGAAGAGACCGTCAGAATATAGAGAGGAATAAAACTGTAAAGTTTGGTGTGTGTAAGTGTTCCTGACTCAACAACTCAGAACTTTTAAAGGGTTAGTTCACCCAAAAATGAAAATTAAGTCATTAATTACTCACCCCCATGCTGTACCAACCCCGTAAGACCTTCGTTCGTCTTCGGAACACAAATGAAGATATTTATGATTAAATGTGACAGCTGGATCACTCCTACATAGGCTCCCTAAGGGAATGAATCCTGACGGCCCAGAAAGTCAATGAAGAAAATGTTTAAATATTCCATGTCACAACAGTGGCTCAACTATAAGTTTATCAAGCGACGAGAATACTTTTTGTGCGGAAATAAAACAAAAATAACGACTTTATTCGACTATTCCTTTTCTTCCTTGTAGGCCTGAAACGAGACTTCAAGAGATTTCCACGACGCATGCGCGAGAACTGAACTGAAGTAGTTGAAGGAGATCGCAATTCTCGCGCATGCGTCGTGGAAATCTCTTGAAGTCTCGTTTCAGGCCTACAAGGAAGAAAAGGAATAGTCGAATAAAGTCGTTATTTTTGTTTTATTTCCGCACAAAAAGTATTCTCGTCGCTTGATAAAGTTATAGTTGAGCCACTGTTGTGACATGGAATATTTAAACATTTTCTTCATTGACTTTCTGGGCCGTCAGGATTCATTCCCTTAGGGAGCCTATGTAGGAGTGATCCAGCTGTCAGATTTAATCATAAATATCTTCATTTGTGTTCCGAAGACGAACGAAGGTCTTACGGGGTTGGTACAGCATGTGGGTGAGTAATTAATGACTTAATTTTCATTTTTGGGTGAACTAACCCTTTAAAGATATTGTAATTGAGATCTACAGACGAAAATAGTTAAGTGCAATAAAATAAACATTAAAAAGTGTGTTTTGGATGTTTGCTTTCCACTGCTCTGAAAGAAGACAAAAACCAGAACTTGTCCAGCGCCTGAAAAAACAATGGTTTGGTGTTTCGCCGTAAAAAAAACATGGGATTTATTTATTGCTCAACAAAAAGTAAGGTTAAATCTGGCCTGAATCCAGTGGAGGGTAAACTGGGTCACAGTGTTAATGGCTTACTGTAATAACTGCAGCATTATGACAATCTGTCAACATGACAAAACAATGACCAGAAGTGCTCATCATCGTGGTCATGTGAAACAGAAAGTGACTGCAATGATTGAGGCTAAAGTTTGAAGTGTGTGTGCTGCTTCCCTATTGGGAAGAGTGTGTGTGTCGGGATGAGCCGCTGAGGGGGAAACCCTTCATGTTCATAGAGAGAGTGTGTGAACAAAGAAACGTGATGCCGCGACACGACTCTCATACTGCGCCCAGGGAAAGTTGAAGAAAAGGCCCATTGCCAGCAGATCTCACACACACACACACACACACACACACACACTGACCGTGAGGATAGGCTGGGTTTGCCGCTCTTGCTGCAGCTGGTGTAGATGCCCGGCCCATCGTCAAAGAAACTGCCAAGCGCCAGTTTCTGCCGGATCGACTCGCGCTCATTCTTCTGGGCCTGAGACACACACAGAGGAAACACAGGTTTAACAGGAGGACACACACACACACACAGAGGAAACTGTTTAACGGTTTATAAGGGACACACACACACACAGAGAGAGACCAGCAGGTGGCAGCAGCGAGACATGGAGAGCAGTATCATCACACACACACACACACACACACACACACACGCACACACACACACATACACACACAGAGAGCGAGACCAGCAGGTGGCAGCAGCGAGACATGGAGAGCAGTATCATCACACACACACACACACACACACACACACACACACACACACACCTGCTCGGGACAGTCATAAGATTATCTACACATTATTAGAGAACTTAAAGTCCCCATGAAATCAAAATGGACAAATTTTATATGTAATTGTATCGTTTACTGTATGATTTATGGGTGCATATCATTATTGTTTTTTATAATCTTGAATCAGAATCAGTTCCTCTTGCAGCATATTTTCTCTTCTCTGATGAAGAGGGCGGGGCTATAACCTGTCACTCACATGAGATCAGCCAATAGCAAACCACAACCATCCAATCAATTCCCCACAGACACAATCAAGCCCCGCCCACATGTGTTCTTGTTCCTGAAGCTTTTCACTCAGTATACGACACAATAGAGGAGAAAAGACCAGAGCAACTTCTCTTTCATGCCGACTTTGAGTACATCTTTATATGTAATTTCATAATTACTTATATCGTCTTTGAAATATGGTTAAGGTGTACTGATGAATGTACTGACAGTGACAAGGATTTATGATAAACTAAAAATATACTTCAATGTCATTTCAATTGAAACTTGTAGGCCTATGTCATGTATTTAAATATATTTGCAATTACACATTTGTAATTTAGTTTCAATGTAATATTGAATAAAACAGTAGTTTAAATTATAATCCAGTACTTCACATGTGCTTCAGTGTTAGTCAGCATCAAAATAAGTGCACTTCTTTAAAGCACGACAAAAGATTATTAAAACATGATGTTAAATGAACTTTAAAGTAAAACATTATTACGATGTTGACTATTTAAAAGTGTACTTAAGAGTGTTAAGAAACAGTCCTGAACATGTGATCTCTTGAAGTACACTCCAGTGATGTTTTATTTCATTAATACCATGTGATCTGCAAGTACCGTTTGTAAAAATATTCTTTTGGGATGTGAAGTACACTACAAGTGCACACTCAATAAATGAAGCATGCTTCGTTCTTTTCCACAAATGTGTTGAGGTCTGTGCTTTAGTGCAGGTCAGACAAGTGTTTGTGTCTTTCTTCTGTGTCACTGCATGCGTGTGTTTATTTACACTGGAATTACTGAACAAACGTGTTAATTAAAGGGTTTGTTTGTCCACATACATGTTGCCATATACTGTATAATGTACTCAATATCATACACTATAACAGACACAATCAGCTTTGTCATGTGAATCTGTTGCTTAGTTTTGTATTTCTGCAACACAAGACCCAGATATCCCTGTTTATCTGTGTGTTTCGCATCAACCGGCTGACTGTTGACATCCTGAAAGATGAAAAGTGGAGAAGAAGAGCTACTAAGTGTTTCCATCTCCACAGCCTCATGTATGACATCACTTCCTGTGGGTGGGGCTTCAGATGTGCAGTCAGATGATGATGATGATGATCTGCTATCAGACATCTTGTGTTTCAATATGAAGATCCAATGAATGCGAGCAGATCCGGTACACGAGCGATAACTGGAGTAAATCCGGACATCGCATAGACTTGTATGTTTTTAATATACAGCTAGTTATGCTATAACCCTTCCCACACACTAACCCTAACATAAATCTTTCTGCATTTTACAAAAAAAAAAAAACAACTTTATTTTTACATTGTTTTTTTTTTTACAAAATGAAGACATCCCCAAAAGGATTTTTTTTGCCAGGTTTAGCTCATAATATCAGATCAAAATATGGTTAATAAGGTATATACAATTGTTCAATAATATACAAATTATGGTTAAGTAGGCACAGGCACAAGAATGAAAGCTTCATGTGTTTCTCTCTCATTATCTGTTGCAGTGTTTTGTCTGCTGGACCAGAGCACAGGAAGTGACCGAGATTCACTGCTGAGCCCAGAGGATTATGGGTGATTTAAACAGGCTTACTAGTGTATCGTCCACATCCGCCTACCTGAACCACATATACAAAGCCCACACTCTACTACAGGGACTCTGACTTCATTCTCTGTGAGTCACACACACACACACACACACGAGAAATCAGGACAACGTAAATAAAAATCTACGATCTACGTAAATAAAAACTAAGAGAAGGCCAATCATATACTGAAACCTAAAACACAGCAATCCCATCTTACATCAGCTCAAAATTAAAGTGAAAATGGATTTAATTGCAGCAGCTTAACTTCATTTACAAGAACTTAGAAGAAACAAAACTCTCAACACTCTACGACATTAACAGAATAAGCAAGCATAATGGACCAAACTAAATAACCAGAACAAAGGAAACATGCGCCAAACACAGGAAAACAGAAGATAGCCCTGACATTCTCAGGCGAAGACCGAGGCGAAGGCCAAGGTGGAGCTGGAGGGACGAGGAAGCCCGGCGGAGCCGAGGGAGGGAGGAGCCGACTGCTCGACAGACCTAGGAGGAGTGTCAGGCACGGAGGTCCTGGATGGAGCTACTGGGTTGACCATCCAGGTCTGCACTGAGGAATTCTCAGACTTAGGAAAATCTTTTGTTATTTGAACAGGAGCTGACGGGCTGAGGACTTGGCAGAGCAGGTGAATATACAGGCTTGACAGGATCGGCCCTTTTGGTTGACCCGGAACAGGCAGGGAATCAGACAAGCTTTACATAAAACAGGCAGAGGTGGGAGCGGGAGGCAGGACGGGAACATTAAAACTAAGGGTTCAGTGCAGATAACAGGGACTGACTAGGGGACAGAACTGGCACTATACACTCGCTCTCCCAGTCTATGAGCGGGTCGTCCGCTGTTGTTGAGGGGGTTGGGGTCCACGTCATTCCCTCATACTCCACCAGTAATCCCAGGGGCACCGGCGATGTTGCTGGCTCACACACCTGGTCAGACGATCCGTTGGGTTTGGGCTCTGGGACAATCCTGGGCTAAGTCCTGGTCGCTCTGCTCTGGCTCTGCGGGGGGGCCAGGTTACACTGTTGCT
This sequence comes from Tiaroga cobitis, assembly GCA_030578255.1. NCBI lineage: Eukaryota > Metazoa > Chordata > Actinopteri > Cypriniformes > Leuciscidae > Tiaroga > Tiaroga cobitis. Next base: position 3,595,374 of record CM060605.1, on the reverse strand, counting down.
GTGCTGATGGCTGTGGCTGGCGTGCCGTTCTCCTCCTCGCTCTCGCAGATGGTGAAGGGGGAACCGCAGTGGAAGAGTACCCACTCCACATCCTCCATGAAAGTCCCTAGAGGCTTGTTTCTGGGCAAGCGTGCTCTCGTCTCCACAATAAGGCTTGTCCGGAACAGCACACACAGGCAGTCGTCATCATAATGGATGCAATGGCAATGGTCCAGAAATACCTGTGTGTTCTTCTCTAGGGAATGGTTGCCCTGCGAGAGGAGGACGATTCTTTTCACTGCCGCTAGACTCATGTATGGTCCGTTATTATCACAGCTGGGTTGCAAAGATGAGGTTAATGGATCTAATTGCAGCAGCTTAACTTTATTTACAAG
>CM060605.1:3580000-3592500 GCA_030578255.1 Tiaroga cobitis | reverse complement strand
GTCCTCTCACTGCATCTCTCACTGTATATCTCACTGCATCTCTCACTGTATATCTCACTGCATCTCTCACTGCATCTCTCACTGCACCTCTCACTGGTCCTCTCACTGCATCTCTCACTGTTCCTCTCACTGCACGTCTCACTGCATCTCTCACTGCACCTCTCACTGCACCTCTCACTGCACCTCTCACTGCATCTCTCACTGTATATCTCACTGCATCTCTCACTGTATATCTCACTGCATCTCTCACTGGTCCTCTCACTACATCTCTCACTGCATCTCTCACTGCACCTCTCACTGCACCTCTCACTGCACCTCTCACTGCATCTCTCACTGTATATCTCACTGCATCTCTCACTGTATATCTCACTGCACCTCTCACTGCATCTCTCACTGTATATCTCACTGCATCTCTCACTGTATATCTCACTACATCTCTCACTGCATCTCTCACTGCACCTCTCACTGTATATCTCACTGCATCTCTCACTGTTCCTCTCACTGCACGTCTCACTGCATCTCTCACTGCATCTCTCACTGTATATCTCACTGCACCTCTCACTGTTCCTCTCACTGCACCTCTCACTGCATCTCTAACTGGGCCTGCTCTTCTCCCTGGGCCTCTTTCTCTTCCTCGTCCAGACATTACAGTGTTTGTCTTTTTCTGTTTCTGTTTCCAAAAAACATCACGCCTCAAAGTCCTCCTTTTACTGTATAAGTGTCAATGTAATAGAAAAAAAATAACCCCAGCCACTGAGTGTAAGCCAGACTGGAATCAGCTGTGGTTGGCCCAATTTACCCAACATAAATAAGCTGTGGGTCAATTATTCAATTGTTTGTTTATAATCAGCTGAGATATATTGTTTTTGAACTGATATCATTGCAGAAGCAGAGGTTTTTATACTGTATCTAAGGTTTGGAATATTGTTTTTGCTATTGTGGGATTGTGTGTGTTAACATTTGTAAATACTACAAAAACAATCCATAATTTTGTTGGGAGGTATAGCTTGTCTGTTAAGAAAATGTAAGCATTGGGGAAACGTGTTGACTGACTGCATATTGTGTGAAAATGACATGAAATGTGTGAATGGTATGGCCACAAAAGACCGATGCTGTGCTAATTGTGTTTAGAGTTTTGAAAATGTGACAACTGGTTGGACAAACGCTTGTTAGCGACTGAAAAAAACTGTAAATAAGGATTCACTTGTCGTAGCCTGTCCCGAGGAAGAGAATATCACTGATCACACTGATACATCAGATCACACCACTATACATCAGATCACAACACCACTATACATCAGATCACACCACTATACATCAGATCACACCACTATACACCAGATCACACCACTATACATCAGATCACACCACTATACATCAGATCACATCACTATACATCAGATCACACCACTATACATCAGATCACAACACCACTATACATCAGATCACACCACTATACATCAGATCACACCACTATACACCAGATCACACCACTATACATCAGATCACACCACTATACATCAGATCACACCACTATACATCAGATCACACTGATACATCAGATCACACCACTATACATCAGATCACACCACTATACATCAGATCACACCACTATACATCAGATCACACCACTATACATCAGATCACACCACTATACATCAGATCACACCACTATACATCAGATCACACCACTATACATCAGATCACACCACTATACATCAGATCACACCACTATACATCAGATCACACTGATACATCAGATCACACCACTATACATCAGATCACAACACCACTATACATCAGATCACACCACTATACATCAGATCACACCACTATACATCAGATCACACCGCTATACATCAGATCACACCACTATACATCAGATCACACTGATACATCATCAGATCACACCACTATACATCAGATCACACCACTATACATCAGATCACACCGCTTTACATCAGATCACACCACTATACAACAGATCACACCACTATACATCAGATCACACCACTATACATCAGATCACACCACTATACATCAGATCACACCACTATACATCAGATCACACCACTATACATCAGATCACACCACTATACATCAGATCACACCACTATACATCAGATCACACCGCTATACATCAGATCACACCGCTATACATCAGATCACACCATTATACATCAGATCACACCACTATACATCAGATCACACCACTATGCATCAGATCACACCATTATGCATCAGATCACACCGCTATACATCAGATCACACCACTATACATCAGATCACACCACTATACATCAGATCACACCACTATACATCAGATCACACCGCTATACATCAGATCACACCACTATACATCAGATCACACCACTATACATCAGATCACACCACTATACATCAGATCACACCACTATACATCAGATCACACCACTATACATAAGATCACACCACTATACATCAGATCACACCGCTATACATCAGATCACACCACTATACATCAGATCACACCGCTATACATCAGATCACACCACTATACATCAGATCACACGACTATACTCCACTATACATCAGATCACACCACTATACATCAGATCACACCACTATACATCACTATACATCAGATCACACCGCTATTCATCAGATCACACCACTATACACCACTATACATCAGATCACACCACTATACATCAGATCACACCACTATACATCAGATCACACCACTATACATCAGATCACACCACTATACATCAGATCATACCACTATACATCAGATCACACCACTATACATCACTATACATCAGATCACACCGCTATACATCAGATCACACCACTATACATCAGATCACACCACTATACATCAGATCACACCACTATACATCAGATCACACCACTATACATCAGATCACACCACTATACATCAGATCATACCACTATACATCAGATCACACGACTATACATCAGACCACACCACTATACATCAGATCACACTGATACATCAGATCACACCACTATACATCAGATCACATCGCTATACATCAGATCACACCGCTATACATCAGATCACACCACTATACATCAGATCACACCGCTTTACATCAGATCACACCGCTATACATCAGATCACACCGCTATACATCAGATCACACCACTATACATCAGATCACAACGCTATATACATCAGATCACACCTCTATACATCAGATCACACCTCTATACATCAGATCACACCACTATACATCAGATCACACCACTATACATCAGATCACACCACTATACATCAGATCACACCACTATACATCAGATCACAACGCTATATACATCAGATCACACCTCTATACATCAGATCACACCTCTATACATCAGATCACACCACTATACACCACTATACATCAGATCACACCGCTATACATCAGATCACACCACTATACACCACTATACATCAGATCACACCGCTATACATCAGATCACACCGCTTTACATCAGATCACCGCTATACATCAGATCACACCGCTATACATCAGATCACACCTCTATACATCAGATCACACCACTATACATCAGATCACACCACTATACATCAGATCACATCACTATACACCACTATACATCAGATCACACCGCTATACATCAGATCACACCGCTATACATCAGATCACACCGCTTTACATAAGATCACACCGCTATACATCAGATCACACCTCTATACATCAGATCACACCGCTATAGCAGCCATATCACCCTGTAGCCCAAGACTGGTTGCCCACTGAAGCTAAGCAGGGCTGAGCCTGGTTAGTACCTGGATGGGAGACCTTCTGAGAAACCCAGGTTGCTGCTGGAAGAGGTGTTAGTGAGGCCAGCAGGGGGCGCTCACCCTGTGGTCTGTGTGGGTCCTAACGCCCCACCCAGTATAGTAATGGGGACACTATACTGTTAAAGAGCACCGTCCTTCGGATAAGACATTAAACCGAGGCCCTGACTCTCTGTGGTAAAAAAAAATCCCGCTATACATCAGATCACACATCGTTGATTACGGGCAACAATAAACCTCTCCATTTACCACTAAACTCACTCTTTTCTGTAACGATTTATTACATGATTTTTTTCATGTAATAAATTTGATAAAATGTATTAAATAATTTATAAATAAAATGTATTCAAATAGATTTGATTTGTGTATTTCTGTATTCATTCTTAGATCTATTTCTTTCTGTATTTATTTATTCTTATTAAACGTATTGATTTTTTTTTAATTAAAAAAATATCCATATCCACATTGATGAGTTTCTGTGACAAACTGCTCATTCTGAGACTCAGTGAACAGACACACCCTCAATATCATGGAAGAAATACATCAAATTATAAAATATATATATATTTTGGAAACAATTTTGTGAATAAATTCATTCATGTTTCAGTTTGCAGGTTTGGTCATACACACACACACACACACACACACACACACACACACACACACACACACACACACACACACACACACACACACACACACACACACACACACAGCCTCATTATGAGTAAATAATGAAGGCCAAGAGACACATGTGAGACAGTGTGTGAGGCTGTGCAGGGAACAGTGAGGTGTAAATAATGTGTGTGTGTGTGTGTTCAGGCGGAGACACAGACAGGCCGGCACCAGTCGTCTCCAAGCGGGCGGTTGCCTGGATACCAGCCTAATCATGGGGCCCCTGGAGGATTGGGCCCCGTCCCCAACACACACACACATTTCCTCTGTGTGTTCCTCACGTGCGCTGTCTTCAGCTCATGCTGTCATATATCTGTGCTCATCTCTCTCTCTCTCTGCTCAGAAATATTCTTCATTAGCACAATGTTTCTGGTTTGCAGTTCTTCCAGTCTCTCGTTTCCTTTCTGCTCGTCATTCCTGTTTCCTTCCGGTCGGAGCCGTGTGCTCATGGGCCGGGGATCTGAGTCTGGCCTGCGCTATCTCTACTATCCTATGAGGACACTGCAAACATGATTTTCTTTTTTTCGTTTTTTTGTCTTGTTTTCAGTCCAAATATCAAAAAATTCTTAAATCAAGATGCGTTTACTAGATGAGTTAGATATTATTATTATCCGCCAATTTTGCTTGTTTTAAGCAAAAACTCACTTAATTTTTATTAATTTCCCCAGAAAACAAGACATAATATCTAACTCATCTAGTAAACGCATCTTGATTAAAAAAAATAGATATTTGGACTGGAAACAAGACAAAAAAACGAAGAAAGAAAAGCATTTTCTGCAGTGATAAAGAGTAAACCCAACACACCTGTTACAGCTGCAAATGTACCGATAGTTCAGTATTATCTATAGACATTTCTCTTTCAAAACATGTAACAACCATGTTAAAAACTAAATGTTTTGGGCCTCAATGTTACAGGACTGAAGAATATATACCATGCAGGGCTGCATTTATTTGATCAAAAACGCAGTAAAAACAGTGTAATATTACTCCAGTGTAAATCAGCTGTTCTCTATGTGAATATACAGTAAAGTGTAATTTATTCCTGTGATCAAAGCTGAATTTCCAGCATCATTACTCCAGTCTTCAGTGTCACATGATCCTTCAGAAATCACTCTAATATGAGGATCTGATGCTCAAGAAACATTTATGATTATTATCAGTGTTGAAAACAGTTCATGTTTGTGGAAACTGATGCATTTCTTTTATGAATAGAAAGTTCAAAAGAACAGTATTTGATTGAAATAGAAATCTTTAAATGTCTTTACTGTCACTTTTGATCAATTTAATGCATCCTTGCTGAATAAAAGTATTCATTTTGATAATAAATTAAACTTTTAAAGTATTAGTTTAAATATAATGTCTCTATTTCACATAAAGTCTTTGGCACTCGTTCACGTTCTCTTCTAAACTCGTTCTCTCTCAAACTCTAAACCCTGAGGTTGTCCTGAAATAAACGTGTGTAAACCGCATCCTGTGGAACATGATCTTGCTCCACGTCTCCCTCTGTGTTTCAGTCTCTCTCTTCGCCATCAGATAAACACACACTAACTCTATTACAAGACACGAATATGAATATGAATTCAAGTGTCTGCTGGGCTAAAACAAACACAGCATATGAGACGAGTCTGAGATCCTCATCATCATCAGAGATATGAAAGAGATGCCGACAGAATTAATCTGTGATCAGAGCAGACACTGATCATAAACACACACACACACACACACACACTGCTTCTGCATGTTGATCAGTGTCTTCAAAAACTCCTCAGTGTTATCATGATGCAGTAAACATGTCTCTGAGCGTGAACATATCCACAATACAGTTGCAGCTCACGCATCTATGGCTTTAATGAAAGATGAGAGTGATTTACTGATGCCAGTAGTGTGTGTGTGTGTGTGTTGTACATGTTTGATGTGTTACTGAATAAAGTGGGCCGCTTCTCTTGAGGTTATGAGACGTAACACTTACTCACACACTCACACACACACACACACATCACGACTACACACAATCCTTCACCTGAACACGTTCACACACACTCTTCAGGCTTGTGATGTGTAAAGCGAGCACATCTGGCCATCATGTACTGATTTCATCTGAGAGCTGATCGAAATCTCAGCGATCCACAGTGAAAGCCTCTGTTCCCAGAAGATAAAGCTCGTCTTTCACAGATCGTACGACTGAATGCAGATCTCAGGGAGGGTTCAGTCTCAGATGTTTCTCCTGAAATAAACAGCGATGAGAACAGACCGAACGAACGTCCGTCGCCCAGTAAGAGACTGTGCAGAGCAGCTCAGGTCATGTGATCATAAATCTTTCAGCTCATATTGAGATCGCACATCTGAGCGCAGTCTGAGACGATGCTGAGAAACCCTGGCGGAGACGCATGCGAGAAACATCTGAGCCGAAGTCTCTGTTTGATCTGATTCTAGGAGAAACAAGAGAGAGATTACAGAGATCCGGTTCCCTCATACCTGATAGGAGCCGCTGTCCTGGTGCACCATCTCTCACAGCATCATCCGGATCCACAGGAGAAACAGCACTGGAGACCAGAGTCCCACCCAACCAACCAACAGAGTGTCTCTCTCTGTCTCTCTCTCTCTGTCTCTCTCTCTCTCTGTCTCTCTCTCTCTCTCTCTCTCTCTCTCTGTCTCTCTCTCTCTCTCTCTGTCTCTCTCTCTCTCTCTCTCTGTCTCTCTCTCTCACCACCTTGACGTCTCCGGTCTTTGCACACGATGAGGGACAGACACGATCAGGAACGAGGGTGGGGCGCTGGGAGACACAGGACTGGAGAAGGAGAAGTGGGTGGGGCTTCTCGCCGTTGACCAATCAGATGGCAGCACAGAGGGACGGGGGATGGGGGCGGAGCCAGAGACAAGAGAGAGAGAGGGAGGAGTGAGCTTTCAGAGCGGAGCGGGGGAGGGAACGTCCCACGCATTGAGAGAGAGAGAGAGAGAGAGAGAGAGAGAGAGGGATGAAAGGAAAGCGAGTAAAGAAAAGCAGTGGGAGGAGAGCCTGTGAAGAAAAGAGCCTTTCTGTGGCACATTCCTGCATTCCTGAGACCAGAGCAGTCGAGCTGAAACACTTCAGTGTTTCCCTGTCAACTCCTCACACATTCCAGCGGCCCAAGACAAACAGTGGACAAACACACACACACCAAATGTCCTCAGCGTTTAGCACACTTCCACAGAACAGGTGCTGTCTGGGTCCATCATTTACATATGTGTAAAAAACAACTTTAACAATGAACAGCTGACGCCAACTGTTACTATGTGTCAACACACACACTTCTCTACACACACCTGCATCAGTCCTGGGGTGCGTTTCCCAAAGCCAACTATGGTCGCAAGTTCCGTCGTTACCAATAGAGTTCAATGGAAATTGCGATCATAGTTGGCCAACGAAGCTTTTGGGAAACGCACCCCAGGTTGGTTCTGGTTCTGATGCGGTTTTCAGCATGTGCCCTGCCATGTTTACTACTTCTTCTTGCCTGTATATACACATTTTCATAAAATGATATTTTTGAAAACTAAATCTTTATATTATAGTTGACATACTGAATCAATAAGAGTAGGACTTAAGTACATCTTTATATGTTATCTCATAATTGCTTCTATTGTCTTTGATTATGAAAAAATAATATATACTTCAATGTGATTTCTTTTGAAACTTGTATGTCATGTATTTAAAATATATTTGTAATTACACATTTTTAATGATAAAGATGCAATTTAGTACATTTGAAATATATTAAGTAAATGTAATATTGAATAACAGGTAAATTACACTCCAGTACTTCACATGTGCTTCAGTGTTAGTCAGCATCCAAATAAGTGCACTTCTTTAAAAGCCGGCAAAAGATTATTAAAACATGATGATGTAAAATGCAAAAGTTATACTCTCTTAAAGTACACTAAAGTGCCTATGAACATTCAATAGTGCACTTCTTTTTCACAGGAGAAGCTTATATATACTAATTATAACTATACTAAATATTCATATACTGTAGCATTTCAGACCCTAAAGGAAAGGAACTTCATAAATCGATTCCTCAGTATCAAATGTGAGGCTTTCTCTTGGAGAAGTGCAGGATAAACAGGAGGGAGTTTAATCTGTCTGTGCCATCTGGCCCTCAGTACACCAGATTAACTCTCTCCTAACTCACACACACACACCACATTCAGCGCACCACCATAATCTCTGAATACGGCTAGATCGTTCGTGTTATGAGAGTCATCAACCAATCATAAAGAGTGCTTGCCTCATTAAATATGCATAAGCGTAAGGTGTGCAGAAGCTTCCATGTGTTAGGTTTAGTTTCAGTGTCTGAGAGCAGATTACTGTTGTCACGATACAGGAATATCTAACTTTCATACAATACCTTGGAAAATATTGATATTCAATACCGTTTACAACACCACATGTAAAAATTGCTAAATTATTCAATTGTTAACTCAATTACTTAACTTTTGATTGTTTGTCTTGTCAGCTGAATCTCTGCTGTATAATAATATTAATATAGATTATTATTATTATTGCAAGATAGTTATATATTACTATTATATTAGCACTGCACTGTAAACATGAACATTCCATAGTAAGTAAATTATTTTACTTCACAGTTAAATTGCAATACTCATAATGTAATTTCTTCACTTGCAAGAGTGAAACCCTCGAGCAAAGAGAAGAGCGAGTGAGAAAGTGTACGATACTGTGGAAAACGAAGATTTAAATAATTTCAAATATTTTAGTTGTCACGGTTCCCCCTGTGTTTTGCATGTTCAGTGTTCTAGGACTTTTATTTTGTGTATTTTCTCTTTCCATTGTTCCCGATGTCCTCTTCCTGTGTTTAGTTGCTGTTTTACTTTGTTTCTTAGTCACCCTTGTTTGTTTCCATGGTTATTGATTACCCACACCTGTGTCTTGTTAGCCTCTTGTTATTATTACCAAAAGTATGAGCATGAAACTCTGAAGATGATGACCGAGGAACACATTAACTCAGAGTTAAAGATGTGACTGACAGAGTGATCAGGCTCATGTACCTGCAGGATTCAAGATGACGGTGACTGTAACGTAGAGCACAGATGACATCAGTTTAAATAGTGCATTAGTGCTCAGCTCATCTGACTGTTCTCTGGCCATTACATGATTTTCAAATCCCTTTCATGAGACACAAAGGACAGAGGATAATCGCCTCTCTCTCTCTCTGGATTATGAGCCGTGAGAAAGCAGCACGCGCGCGCACGCGTGTGTGTGAAATGAGAGGTCACTGTCTTTAAACACAAGAGGATGACATCACTGTTTCTGATGTCACAACAGTTGCTTTCTGATTCCGTCTGTGTGTCAGTAACTGATGCTCATGAGATACTAGACATTAATGTTCCTGAACACATCTGAGGAGGTGTGTGTGTGTGCGTGTGTGTGTGTGTGTGTGTGTGTGTGTGCACAACCTGGAAGTGCTCCAGAATGTGTGTGTGCATTGAATAAAGAACCATAATGGCACAATCTTAAGGTAGAAACCGTCTAAATACAGTTAACTGATCAATACATTACATAAAACGGTGGGGACGCCTAAGGACGCCTGGCCAGATGAAAGATGGAGAGCTGGACTGCTTCACTGCCTCGGTACAGAGGGACAGGGCATTTTCTACTCATTGCCTAACACAGGTACGGCGTACAAAGATGCAAAGGATGCATTGAAAGCCTACTTCGTGCCAAAAGCTAATATAGTAGCTGAATAGTAGTAGATTGTAGCTCGGCAAAAACCTTTTGAACTGTGAGAAGATGCGCGGCTGGAATGTCGTCGGGAGGCGAGATGATTAAGAAATCGTCAAGCAGGTGAAAACGTAAGGAATTGCATGATTGTTAGAGAGAATCCAGCCAATAGCTTCTGATAACATGTTGAAAAATGTGGGGCTGCTTTTACAGCCAAACGTTAGGCGGATCATGGCAAAGTAAAATTTTTCGTGCCAGCGTACACTGAATATATGCCATGAATCTGGGTGGATGGGCATTACTTTGAATGCAGAAGTGATGTCGACTTTTGTGAGGCAAGCACCACATCTAGTGTTTTTAATCAAGGTTGTTGCTTGTTGTGGTAATGAAGAGAAAGTTCTTTGAGAGATATAAGGATGTTTATACTTGGGAACGGAGAATTGTGCCATGGTCCATCTGGCAGCGACACCGGCTGGAGAGGAGCAGGCGTGACTTGACAGTTTTGTCATTGAGGTGACAGGAATCGACAGCCTCATGAACCTGAGCATCCATCCCTGGCCACCAATAGAGATCACGAAGGCGTTGTTTGGTTCTCACCTCTCCCTGATGTCCTTTGTGCACTGCACCAGCACAGATCGAAGAGCAGCAGCTGCAATCAGCCGTGGGCTTCGGAAAACAAAGTTGTCCTTAATAGTATGGCAACGACTCAGCTTCCAGTTCCTTGGGAGAAGGGAATGAGGACAAGAAGCACATTCAGCATCAACATCAGCATTACAGGCGGCAGATAGAACAGCAACAAACTCCTCATAAACTTCATCAACAGGAGCTGTAAGCCGTTGGACATGTCTTGTCCGTGGATGATAATATTGTCCAGGTAATTTTCAACCCCTGACAAACCAGTCAGGATGATGGTCATCATCTTCTGAAATGCAGAAGGTGCTGAAGCCAATCCGTAAGGATCATGACAACTTCTTGCAAGAGATGTAATTCCGCTGACACAGAACTGCAAACAGAGCTTGGCAGACAGCAACGTTTTTGCCACACAGTTGTGACCGCTTCATCCAGCTTTACATGGTGTATAAAGTTGTTAGCACATCCAAACTCAGTTGACTCAGCACAAGACTGGCACAGGAGAAGCCGGAACAAGAAGGCCATTAGGAGGCAGGACTCGATTGTTTTCAATCCTCTCATGCAATGCAGACATTAGGTCCCTCCCCATGAGTGTTTTTTTCTTTGTCCAGAATGAAGAACACAGCAGGAACTGAGTGGTCGTGTAGGGAAACATTCACTGACAATTTGGGTTTTTGAATGTTTCACCAGCATGACTGTGGGTTGCGACAGCAAACCTTCCTCTTACCCAGCTGAGCAGATGAACAAAGCAGAGCTATACTACCTGTATGTTTCACTTCAGTCAGTATTTTCATCCCCAAAATCCACTCCACCTTCCAAAGCCGCTAACAAAGCGAGAAATAATCGCAAGGCCCCGAACTCAAGTTCTCAAAAATCACCGTCTCCCTCCCTCGTAAGACCGGTTCTTCTGTGGGAGTCAGGCATTCAGCTAGTCTGGGCCACACCCCAGGATCCCACGCTCCCAGGCCTAGATCTTCCCTTCGCTCCGCCGAGCTCCATAACGCAGCTTTCCCCTATTTCCTTCCCCAGCTCCCCTTTCCCCACTCTTTTCGTCCCTCCCCAGGCTCCAGGGGTTAAACCAAGCGCAAGGCTGCCTCCGCAAGCGGCCTCGGCCCCGGCCTTTATTCCTCCTTACACTCTACTCTGTTTTCCGCAACACCTACAGCCCTGGAATTCCTTTCTATTGCTTTCAGCCTTTACAGCGAAATCATTTGCGCTGCACTTCCCCACAGGAGACGAGAACTGAACGATTATCTCGCGATAATCGCAGAACTCGCAGTATCGTACGGAGGAACTCACTTTGACATGTATCACAATCTTTTCTCAGTCAAATGTACTGTCTGCATAGCTCAGTGGGATCAGTGCCCTTACTGGGGGTGCTTTAGACCTGCACAACCGAGTGTTCCTGTGCTGGCGTAGCATCACATGCGCAGTCTGCAGATCAGTTGCTCACTCCACCACAGTTTGTCCCCTGATAAACCCTTCAACCCCCCTCCTGCCCAGATTCTTCACAGGCATAAAGTTACATCCCGCGGCCAGCAAACACCAACTTCAATTCCTCAGCTACAGATTTCAAAAGGAGAAATACTTTCTCTTCCAGTAACCAGGTCTGCAACAATTTCAACGCACATTTGTAATTATTGTGGCCGCGCTCATGCCCGCACAATA